>JARLTB010000085.1:90000-120000 GCA_030141615.1 Unio pictorum
ATTGAACTGTTAGTACAGCTGGAATGACTTGCTGAATTGATAGTGCATGTAAATCTAGAAGGATTTATTGGACTGACAAAACAAACAAATAGAAGGACATACATTTTATGAATTATCTTAAAGTAATTCCAAATAAATATAATAAACATCGCGTACAAATATAAGATAATTCAACTTAATTATTGAAACGACTGTTATAGTACCAGATCAATGCACTTTAAAAATTTCGATTTTTGAATATACTAGATAGTTAAATTAGTATAATCTCTCTCTCTCTCTCTCTCTCTCTCTCTCTCTCTCTCTCTCTCTCTCTCTCTCTCTCTCACACACACACACACACACACACACACACACACACAGAGGAACTGCAGAAGTAGTGCCCATTTTATCAATTGCTACATCTCTGCTATACAAAACAAACAAATTGTTCCAAACATAATGCTAAAATTCTGAAGATCGCATTTCTGCATGAAAGCAATATTTCTGTAGGGGCAAGCATATTTGTAAACATCAGTGTAGTCATAGGAAAGAGAAGTTAAAAGATTTACGACCGCACTTTGTAACATACACAAGTCAATCCTTCCTCGACCAAATAATTTAAATATGTTGCACTGACAACACAGAAAAAAAAGTTATGAATCGGTCTTCATTATAGTAAGTAAAACTGAGTTGTATACAATACTTACCGAAAGTGATGCAAATTGTGCACGTCGATATTATAATCCAGGGTATAAATCCCTCCATTAGATTTCCAGAATTCATTACTTTTCCGCTGAAGCTGTCAAGGGACAGAAACACCATGAATAAAAATATATCTGTATAATAATTCCCATGTACCAAACGAAAAACCAAAACACGTATAAAATTACAATCAGGAGTAGAATCACTGTTATTGTCTCCGGTGTGCTGCTACCATAATTTTCCACTTTAACTTATTTGTTGGTTGTGATTCTGCTTTTCATAAAGGCCTCATGATGATCGTATAATTATTTGTGCTACTGATTGATATTTTCCCTCATCAAGGACAGCATTTAACAACAACGGACGTAGTATTATCGTCTGCTTCGTTTGATAGTGTTTTGCCTAATGGTACATAACCTGTCATGAAGACGTGTTGTTGTTGTGTTTCTGTTTGTTTTTTTTTTCTTCTTCTTCCGAGAGCCTAAACTAACGGAATACGGTTTGTGTTCACGAGTTATGACCTGCTCTCCTCTCGGCTGAGGCGAGAATAGTGTAAATCCGTATAATGTACAATTTAAGTGCAACCTCTGTTATCACGGCGCGGATCTTCACTGCCAATGAGGCTGTACCGGGAACAAAGCTAGCTATGAATCATGCATCGCAATTATGAATGTCAGTCTCGCGATTCAATTGGCACAATTTCAGACTGCATATGATTTCGAAAATGTTTCCTATACTTTGCTACAATATGTAACATACTGCTTGTGGCAAAGAGAACGTCCGGAAAAGATGCAACAATCTAAGACACAAATAGATTGGAAATACGCGAAAGGGGCGGAGTTTGGGGCGGAGCGTCGAATGATATTGTCAGTCACATGGAATCTCTATGAAACAACATTCTTGGAGAAATCAAATTCCACGAAGGCATGATGTTCATCATGGCGCATCAGCAAGTTAGTCTATACCTATTAGGCACATGGAGGGGTGTGGCTCAGATCAGAATGCAGGGCAAATTGGATTAATTTAAGATGAAAAAGACGGAGAAAAAAGAGAGACATTTTATTACTAGATGATAAAAATGCATACTCATTCCAGATTGCATGTACCTACCATAAACATGACTATTTGTTGATATAGGCTGTGCAATTAGAATTTAGGTTCTCAGTACGATTAACATGTAATTACACAGAGCATCCTAACTTTTGATTATTGATTTACACACACACACACACACACACACACACACACACACACACACACACACACACACGCACACACACCATTTATATATATATATATATATATGAAACACCAGCTTCAGCCTCGGTTTTGTTTAGTATTACTTTGCCGATGTAAGTTGTTTTTTTCCTCAAGAAAGGGCCTAATTAGTTGCAACACATCAGAAAATTGTTTACTATCATGTAATATCACCATATACAGTATGTATGCTTTATAGAGAATAATTATAAAATATTTAAGAATGTTGCTTAATTCGAGTCTAATCAAATAATTCAGTGATATCCGGCTGTTAACGTTGGCAAGAGAAAAGTCCCAAAAGGTGTATGGGTTCAAAATCATAACGCTATGCTATACAAAATCGAAATTAGCTGATTTTGTTAAAATAGGTTTATTTCTTTGTAATTGTGCTTTGACGCAAACTAAACATATTGCAGCTGGTTCATTTCATGATGTCTGTTAGTGGCATCTTATTGATTACTCCAGTCTGGTTCAGGTACATTTTATTGCGGTTTGATTTCATTATTAATCTCGTGCGGCATTAATATTTTTGTACCTGGAAAATTTATTTGTCTACGTTATTTTATATTTGTCAATCACCGAATACCTAAATTTCATTTAAAGCCATATAACGGGACCAATATTTCTATAAAGTCTTTTCGGATAAAATCTTTACAGTGGAAGTGACAAGAAATAAACAAACCGAACACCATCATCAAAGGCTCCAGAATAGACAATTCATGCGTACAACAGTAAGTAGTGTGGATTTTAGTCATAGATAAGCAGCATGAAATGCAGCATGTAGGGGCTTCACTACTAATGTTGTAATGCTAAACCTACAGGTATTGATGCACTGTGTACTGCGATTGCGTCTAAAAGTACACAAAGTCATTTGATAAAGGTAATCAAAGATTTTGATTGGTAGCTTATCAATATAAGATTTATGGGTTTGCAGACGCATCTAAGTATCGTAGTTATGTGTTATGTCCAGATGATTCTTATATCATTAAAACTGGACCAATCTCTGATATCACCGCTTGTGCCGGTATCATGGCATCATAATCTCAAGCAAGTGTCTCCAGCCATTAAGATTTCACTATGATAGCGTTGGTATATCAAATGCTGCATTGGGTTTCTAGGTTATCGCACAACGTTTATTTTAATAGGTTCCTGCAAATTTATCATAAAATAAATTAGCACTCCAGACGAGAATAGATATCAACTATTGAATAATGATTTGTGTTCGTCTTAATTCAATTTAAACTTAAGATTAGACGCGATTTCAACATGAACTGAAACCTTTAAATTTGAAATAATAGTATGAAATCCAAAGGTTTTTCTTTATACAAAAGAGTTCCTACACTAGAATAAGGTCACATTGTTATGATCGATACTGATCATACTTCGTGTACATTATAAGCTTTAGATTGAAGTTTTCTTGTAACACATTAGCAGTGAAATTGTTTTACGTGCATACAACGTTACATAAATTTGATGAAGATCATGTAGAATGACGCATACATACATACATACATACATACATACATACATACATACATACATACATACATACATACATACATACATACATACATATTTTCTTTAAGTTTTCATACATGACTGTGTCTATATTATGTGTATTTTTTTGCAGGGATGTAAATTGAAATCATCATTTATATCTATTTTTATACGGGTATACAATTTTAATTTTAAGATATTAAGACTGTAAATTGCTTAGGGTCTATAAATAGATTTTGACGTACAATCAATAATAATAATAATAATAATAATAATAATAATAATAATAATAATAATAATAATAATAACAATAATAATAATAATAAAACCTATTGACCAGAGGCGTAGCTGTGATATTTTGCGCCCGGGGACAAACTATAAAATTGGCGCCCCAGCCCCCTCCCCGTTTAATCACATTTTTCTATGACCGATTTATTACCATTGTTTACTTATTATAATGTAACGTTGTAAGCCTCATTTTGGCACCCCTGTACCTTGGCGCCCGGGTACATATGTACCCCCCTGCCCCCACCTAGCTACGCCTCTGCTATTGACAGTTTTGGAGTAATTTCTCACTGATTGGTGGGATCTTGGAAGAACTATAACAATACATACATACATACATACATACATACATACATACATACATACATACATACATACATACATACATACATACATACATACATACATACATACATACATACATACATACATACATACATACATACATACATACATACATACATACATACATACATACATACATACATACATACATACATGCATACATACTTTGATGACGCAGCTTTAGAATAACGCATATTATTGTTTTGTTTTTTTTTAAAAACTGACAAACGCCTTTAATGAACATAATGAACTTTGTAAAGAGCATTTTCTAACAATTTTCTGATATGTATAAAATTATAAAATACGATTAACCAGACCATTTTTAAACATCGTGAAGTTCGTATCCAGGGAATTGTTTGATTTAATAACAAGTGTCTTGTGTCTCTCCAAAAATTGAATGATCCACCATTCACAACACAATTCATAACTCTTTAAAGACAACTATGAATAGTATCCAGCAATATTTTTTGACACCATTTATGTTATTAGTTATTTGTTCCACTCCTCTTTGAACGCATGCCTATCGTTTGGTTCGAACTTTCCGTGCCATTGAAGATAATCATGGATGAAATAAAATGCCAGCTAATATAACACCAGTTTATTATATCGACAACAAAGTACAGTAAAACGGAAATTGAGTACTACATTCGATGTACTGTACACAAACGTACGTATGAACTGTTGTTTCCTTATGCACGAAAAGATGTGAAAATAAAGACATGAAAGTCAAATAAAGGTAAAGAGAGAGAGAGAGAGAGAGAGAGAGAGAGAGAGAGAGAGAGAGAGAGAGAGAGAGAGAGAGAGAGAGAGAGAGAGAGAGAGAGATGGGGTGGTGGAGAGAACCTTTAACACTTCAAATGTATTTTTTCTCGTACCGAGGAGGTGGTGGTTTAGAGACGTATGTAGCTGTCTATGGGGCACTCAGAAGCAGCAAATAAATATCCAAACCCCTACCCCACGCCACGACTGGCTCTGGTGATGCAAAACAGGAGTTTGGCCTAAACTACAGGGGATGATTCCAAATCCCTCAGAGACCACAAAAGTAGTTATCAATGTAAATTACCGCCACTTCACACGTGGGGAAAATGTTTATTGCTTATAACGTGCGCCTGGTTAATGAATGTAAAACAGGACTTCACTCGCAACAAGAAGTTTCCATTCTTTGTTAGACATGTGCTGTCACTGGTACTGCGTGATAAAACAGCCGACAATTTGACAGCAACATTATGTTCCACAGACGAGAAAGCACACAGACTGTAAAATCCACATGCTATCAGTATTGCCAGTAGTGTCTTAGCAGGAGATTTACTGGGTGTCTACTATGTCAATTAGGCCCTCTGGATGTAATGTAAACACGAATGTTCTAGTGTATTAAGTGGAGCGCCAGAAACAAGAAATTGCATTGCCAGTGCGAACGAGCCCGACGCAGAGTTCGTCTGCTCAACGAGGTGGCTTGCAGCTGCGAGCCGGAAAGTGTCTCTAAAGACTCCCCATTTAAAAAAAAAAATGTTTGACTATTTGTATACTTATACACAAATGAAATGTCACATTGGTGTAAACGTTTAACTGTCGTAGGATGTGGGCTGTTGTTAATATATAGTTCACCTCAAAGACAGAAATGCAATCCTTCCTCCTCTTGAATGCAAAGGACAGTAAGTCTTAAACAGGATTCAGCTATCCATTTACAGCGATAGAGCACACCACTAGCTAGCGTATAGAGAAATCAGGGCCAGGTGGCAGCTACGATTACAATAGTCGGCGGTAGTCCAACCTCGTATCTATCAAACATATTTTCTTAAAAATATCACAAGATATATGCCTTTAAATGGCGCTTGCACATCGAGCACATACATTGCTCAATGATTATGACAATTTGACTGAGGTTCGGCCCCCTAATCCCAATTAAGAGCAGCTTAGGATTGCAAAAAGCTATGGGAACAGTTCGGCCCTGAGTAGGTGGTCTGTGCAGAGTTTGTTCCGTTTGGGGCGACAGAGCAGGCATAGAAAATCGTAAATCTTCTATTGGACTGTAAAGTTGTTATTAACAAGGCGCCTGCTCACAAAATCATGGACCTTCATTGTTATCGTAGTCTTCGTGACGTCGAGGACGAGCATGAGGTAGACGGCGCTGTACCTCTTTAGGACATTTGGAGAGGACGATCCATTAAACCTTTACGGAGGTGGACCGTAGTTGATATGCATGATATGGTAGAAATAAGACAAGACAAAAACCAGAACAAGAAAAGATTGTAATATGTTCAAGTTGAAAAGTTTACAACATATGTATTATATATATATATATATATATTGTTTGTCATGCAACTTGTCATGTTGATAATTAAGGGAAAACGACCAAGTTTGCCGTATACCATTGTAAATATCTCCCTCTTAGTGATATGGGTAGTTAATTGGATTTAGCAACATTATCCATGGAATGAACTCCCTCGATATTATGACTCCAGGTGAGTGAAAGATAGAGTATCGACATACAACTGGGTAGGATTATTGGGAAGAAATAATGCAATTCGAGTCCCCTTAGACAAGAAAAATAACAAATTTAATAACACAAATTAAAAGTTGTAATTTCAATTCAACTTAAATGCTGTCAATAGAATTTAATAGCAGTGTCTAATTTGAATTTATTTCATCATCATAACGTGTGGTGAAAAGAGTGCAATGTCCACGACAATTGCATCACCTCCTCTCGAGCGTGTTCCAACCTTTCCTATTTCCTCGAGTATTCCCTTTCCGACAGCCTCTTCTTTCTCGGACTTCCTAAATTTTAGATCTTCGCTCTTTCGGACTTCACTCGTCACTTCACTCTTTCTCACAAGACAGACACCTGGTCCCTCCCTAGTTGAACGAGAAAAACACTATTCTTTTCTTAGGCTTCCTTCGAAGCCAACATTCTCTCTCAGAAAAAGTCGGACTAAAGAATTTCGACCAAGATTGTCACTTTAAATGCCCATTACGTTAAATTCACTAGGCCAATCATAAGCAGCGGTTTCTAAAAATATTTCTAAGACTATCATTTGTTTCGTCAATCAGAATCTCTGAACTACGTTATATAACTTTTCCCTTTGAAAATTAATATTTGACACGGGTCGGAAGTTCAGCTGTCTCTTTCTCAAACCATTTTAACTGATTCGGTCAATTACATTGAATCGGAACACTGGCCCCTTTGACGTTTTAATACTGATATGGAAGAAATTAAGAATAAAAGTCGAAATGACCCATCCCAAATACTCCCCTGGTCTAACTATAATAAAAGCTTAATGATCGGTGTATTTAACGTTAAGGTTCACTGCTTATTTAAAATTCATTACTTCACAAACTATATATTGAAGATCACATCTTTTGACATTCAATACACTTCTGGGGAAAGAAAGATGAAGATTGCTTTCGACTATATTAGACGTCACACATGCAGGTGAGATTAACGGGCTGGATGCAAAAGGCATGGACTATTTAGGGATTCAGAGGACAAACAAGTCAGTTGTTTCGACCTCATCGATATATACGTAGTTGGGGGGGGGGGGCACACAATGCAGCTTTTCACCTTCTACCTGTGACCGCGTTAACGCACCGTTTAGAGCCATCACCATGGTGGTAGTGTCTGTAAGAAATTAGCTTCTCCTGAGCGAACTGGTTCCCGAACAGCAGTTCGTCCAGATTATGTTAGAACTTCTTCTACAATGCTATGCGCAAGGTGGACGCCATTCTTCACATAATGGTGAGGGCGTGCGCTCTGGATGCGGATCCTCGTGGGTTTGAACCCCGGCTGAGTCATACCAGAAACTTCTAAAATGGTACTAACAGCTGCCTTGCTACGCGCTCATCATTAGAAGGTTAATGTTAGGACTAGTCGGCCTGGTGTCCGGATGTGACTCGATGGGACATCATGCTACATTACTGCGACACGATGCCCCAGTGCTAGACATCACTATAAACCGCCACACTGAAGTCATGGTAGAGATATGACTGGAAAATTGTTAAAGCTATTATAAAAATCTAAATCACACACTCAAACTCAAAACACAAACTCGTCAAGCTTAGGCCAACATATAACAGTTTCGATCCTATAGATACGTCGTCGGTATTGGAAGCTTCCTGTGTGGTCAAGACACCAGTCTCCTTATAATGACTTGCGACATCGACCACGGTTAAAGCATATTTGTAAGCGTATCATTCAACACGTCGCGTGGCAAAAATTAGAGATTATCCTCATGTACCGTGATAGTTGTTGGACTATCAAATCACTTCTGGGGGGTTTCTTCACGATGAACTGAATCTTCCATATGGCATGGAAACAATCTTGTGAAACTTCCATGGTTTCAGCAGGCTCTTGACCGCTTTCGCATCCTTCCTGTAATCTCGTGTGGTGTAGCATATTGCCGCAATATATCTATTGGGTTTACTGTTTGCATTGCACAACAAGAATATTTTAACACCTTTGACGAGTCTTTATCTTAGTTGGGGGTCTCATGACGTGTATTAGAGCCACGTCAAGTTAGTGGGTGAGGACGTGTCGCTCCGCCTCGAAATAATTCACGGTCATACCCTCTTTCCACCCCACCACCGAGTCATACAGATAGTGTTTGCTGCGAGCAAAAACCGAAAACTGAGGCCTTAGAGGACGCGACATCATGATTGAGCTGGTGTCTCTCCAAGTCTTGTCCAACATCAGCTCTCGGATGACTACTACTACTACTACTACTAAAAATAATAATAATAATAATAATAATAATAATAATAATAATAATAATAATAATAATAATAATAATAATAATAATAATAATAATAAATAAATAAATAATAAAAATAATAAACAAATTTTGTCAGCGTAGATTCGTCCACTGTATTTTAATTGTATCCATTATGCAAAGAGGTATTGTGAACATGGTATAGTATAAATTTGCTGACTTCTGTATTCATATGCGCGAGCATCATCGTCACAACCATGCACGCAAGCGTTGCATAAATTGCTGTTCTGTCTCGTATGATCAGCCCGAATTTAACATTGCACTCGCTGCTGACGACTGCATTTCTCCAAAATAGAGATCACAATATGGTTTGAAATTAATAAGGAAGGAAGGGACTATATAATACTAGTTTATTCATAATTGTGCCAGGTAAATACTTTCGAAGACAGGAGGTGAGGTACGCTTCATAATGAATCGTGGAGGTAGGTTCTGGTCAAAACAATGGATTAATGCAGTGGAATGTGGACCGTTCTTGATTAAAGGAGTTAAGAACGATATGGAATATTGGATATTGGTGTGAAATTTTAAACATATTCACGCCAACATACTGAAATGCTAATCGGAGATGTCTAAGGTTATTGTAGTTAGAGGGATATTAAATGTAAAGTGTGCTGCAGCAAACATGTGATAACTCAAAGCAAAACCAGAAAAGGAATTTCCACACAGTGTCCAGTTCGATTATGGAAAGGGGGTGACACAAGTGTTGACGTGTGCCTTGAGTTAACTGGATACTTATCATTCTCATATTTGTTTCGATAAATTCAAACACACTCGGTCGGTATTTTTATTACTTTTTCTAACAAGATTAAAGAAGTTATTGAAAATAATCTTTAATACATGTACTGCCTTTACTTATGGCATGTCCAATGGTTTTTGTCGCCCTAGATGAACTATGACCATGGCGCTCCCCACTCTGCCGGAAAGAAATCACTCCCGTTTAATTTAGTTCACTTTTAACCCCGGCGCCGCGGGCGACCCCCTTAGTTCGTCTATGTGGTCGAGCCATCTTTGCCTTTTCCGACGTGAACATTTTCAACGTGGATTTCCTATTTACAAAAGGGTCAAGAAAACGAACATGCGAAAAGTTGTCTTGGCTTGAATAGTCACCACTCTTGACAGACCCCCACACTTTGAAACATACACAGCATTAGCGAACATCGACATTTTCATCGTCTTTTCTTAGGTTAGAATTATCGTTGGTATTTAAATATCATTTCGTCTGATATTTCTCAATTAACAGATTCGGTCAGTGTCAACAGTGCCTGTGACCAGGTTCATGACCTTGGGAAATAAAAACAGGTGTGTAAGGTCGCGAAAAATATGGCTTACTGTTCAGGGCTGGAATGAAGTTATGCACAAGAATGTGAAGCAGACGAGTTTAAATATAACCCTTACAAATAATCATGTGGGGCAGACTTTTATATGGTTAAGAGACTGTTATTTGGTAATATCGATTTTACACTTGTGAATAATAAGAAGCATTTTCAGCTGGTTTTGCTAGATCTGCTCCCCGAACGAATCTGTATGACATAACGTAGTTATAATTTCTGCATCAATGTCTACTTTGTTTATTGCTACCAATAATTACGCGAAACCGTTGGAACCATTTGTAATATGGTCAACTGGACTAATGCAACCTCGATGACTTTAATTATGTATCAACCTAAAACAACTTTCACCAATTTTAAATCATGTAAAACTGCGCTACAGCAACCGCAACGGCGTATGATTTTGCAGAAAGCAAACTGCGTAGGAATTTGCAGAAAGGAAACTCTCTCTCTCTCTCTCTCTCTCTCTCTCTCTCTCTCTCTCTCTCTCTCTCTCTCTCATTAATACTGATATGTGTTGCTAGACTACATTTATGAAATCACATACAAGACATTATGTAATCGCTTGCCTCTCAATAAACTACGTATCTTTGTTTTTAGTTTTAAAAAAACTTTGCCAAAACGTTTTGAGATACTTTTGATTTGACCCTTTAAACATACAGTTGCAAAGTTGAGATTGCTTACTCGTAATGTAAATCAGAGTATACTTGGCAGAAGTTTTTGTTCCTTTCTTTGATACAATGTTTGTATATTTTTTTTAATATCTCTTCCTGAAATTCGCCCAACCTCTTTGAATTTATAAAGTCCTTGTGGAGGCCCCTGTGGTAGGTGTATTATTATAGCTGGGGTGGGGTGCTCTCAAAAGTTTATTTACATTAATATACAAGTCACACCAAGGCTCAATTTTGTAAGAAATGAATTGAGAGAGAGAGAGAGAGAGAGAGAGAGAGAGAGAGAGAGAGAGAGAGAGAGACAGACAGACAGACAGACAGACAGACAGACAGACAGACAGAGACAGAGAGAGAGGTAAAGCTCAAAGCTCCCAATCAGCAATAGCAACAGTTAAATTACTGAGTACACCAATGATGACATTCAAAAGAATAACAAATTAATACAATTAAATAGTCAAATAATAATAATAATTCTCCAATCACTCTTCTTCCTCTCAACCAAGCGATAGGCTATTGCATGATTTGATTTATAGTGTGATATACCTTTTCAACCTGTCCTTCTTTCCTACTCATCTATGTCTCTCCTATCCCGCCAATTTTTTCTCTCCTTGCGACTTTCCTCCTAACTCCTTATCCTTGAGTACTTCGTCTACAATTGCTCCTCCTCTACTCCTTTCCCGACTAGTCTTCGATTCACATTCGACTTCTCCACTAGTCCTTATTCTGTCATCCTCCTCCTTGAGACTGACTATACCAGAAGTCTGTCACAAAAACGCTTCATTTACGAAGCTTTGTCTTTCTTAGAATTTTCTACGTTTTCCCGCCAATTTACGAGTGGTTTTCCTGGTGTATTACTTTGATAACTTTCCAGCACGATGTTTGGGCACTTACTAAGTTCCTAGCTAGTAAAAGTAATAAATTAATTTCGGATTGAAATGGTAAACACACCCTGTCTCAATTCCGATTGGATGTCGATTCTACCTTGTTCTATTCAACTTAGCAGACAATGCCCCCGGGCAGTCTTTCAACGTGGTGAGATTTACGAGGCCTATAAGGGTCCTTTGTTCTTGAACACAACTTTCAACGTCCAAGTGCGACTTTTCATCCCCTTGCGAGAAAGACCTGCGATAGCCGCGGTGTATAACATATGCACATATCTTCTAACCATTTCTTGGTTCCCCTGACTTACGAAATCGATGGCATGGCAACGTGACAGTCTAGTGTCAATATAATTTCAGTTATTACTTTTGATATTAATACCGATTAGATTAGATATAATGAGGTATTGATTGCCTGATTAGGCATGTTGCATACTAATGAGGCGGAGAAAGTCCAACAAGGAAATGTGTCCTCTGCTGATGAAGCATGGCCTAACTGATTAGGCAAGATTTCTGCTAATAAGTAGGATACCTACTATCAATGCAAGATGTTCTTTGATACAAGGGTTAGGCCAGTCCAACTAGACAATATACTGTTTGCTAATGAGGCGCAGACCTTCCAGCCAAGAAACATGTTGTCTGCTAATGAGCTAAGGCCACCTGATTAGGCAAGATGTCTGCTAATGAGGTGGCGACATCACCAACTAAGAAAGATGTTATATGCTAATGTGTTGGGGATATCACCAACTAGGCGAGATGTTGTTTGCTAATGAGGTGGGGATATCACAGACTAGGCAAGATGTGTATGCTAATGAGGCGAGGACCATCCAATTTAGCAAGGAATCTTGGACTGTCTTAATAGGCAAGATGTTATCTTATAAAAGTCAAAGACAACCAATTGGGCAAAATGTTGTCTGGTAAAATGAAGGGGACTCTATGTTGTCTCCTAAAGAGGCATTATATGCACACCAAGGCAAGACTGTCTGATAATGAGGTGATGATTCCCGACTTGGGCAAGATGCTGTCTGATCGTTAGGCAAGAACAGCCTGGTTAGGTACGATGTTGTCTGGTAATGAGATGGGGACCGCTCAACCAGGAAAGATGATCTCTACTAATGAGGCATGGTCCACCCATCAAGGCAAGAGGTTGTCTGCTATGAAGCGTAGACCATCCAGCTAGGCAAAATGTTGTATGCTAATGAAGTAGGGACAACCCCATTAGACAATATGTTGTTTGCTAATGAGGCGTGTGCCATTCAATTGGGTAAATTGTTGTCTGATAATGAGTCACGACTACTCGATAAGATGAGTTTTTGTCTGTGCTCACAGGAACAATGAGGGCCCCGAGTGGCTGAGTGGTCTAAAGCGCTTTTCGTTACGGATCACTGCCATCTCACCTCTGTCAGCGTGGGTTCGAGTCTCGGATTCGGTCAACATGGGTATGTGAGCAAGCTTGCCAGTAGCTTCTCGTTTGTCGATGGTTCTTTCCGGGGTTTTCCCTGGTTCTTCCTCCACCATTAATACTGGCCGCCATGTATAGCCTATCTTAGCTGAAAAATGGCGTTAAACCCTACTACAACAACTACTACAACACACGAACTAGATACCATCGTGTATGTATATCAGTACCAACACTCTCTTGAAAGCAGATATACCTTAAAACGACAATTTAAATGAAAAATAATGATATTGTTGTCAGTATATTTACATTCGTTTGCTTTCCACCATTCTGCTTGACAATTTGTACGGTACTACAGTGACTGAGAAATAATAACATTTAGTGGCAATAAATTTAATTTACCTGTCACCAATATTAGTGAAAGTTTAAAAAAAATGTATAATGCATGCTAGTAAAATGTTGAAGTTTCAGCGGGTTATAAAGTTCTGGAAATAAAAATATTTCACTAGTGTATTTACTAGCTTTGGTTTGAAAAAACACTGAAATAATTTATTTCAGTTGTCATAAACGTTAATACAACCCATCGTAAAACCCCATACATAAGTGTGTGACGATCATCTTATCTGAAAATGGTCTTTGAAAATATCTGTCGAAAGAATAGGTATGAAAGTACTTTTTAATATCCATGTAAACTTTTCGCTACAAAACACACTCGCGTGTCTCTTGGAGCAAACTGATTATTTCAGGCACCGATTTATGTTCTATAATGATTAGTAGTGTTTTAGGAGTAGTGATGTCTAGCACTGGGGCATCATGCCGCGGACAAGTAGCATTAGGTCCCACCCAGTCACATTATCCTGACACCAGGACGACCAGTCCTAACACTAACCTCGTAATGCTGAGTGCCAAGCGAGGCAGCTGTTAGTACCATTTTTGTAAGTCTTTGGTATGACTCGGCCTGGGATCGAACTCACGACCTCCCGCTTCCGTGGCGGACGCTCTAACCACTAGGCCACCAGAGCGGTTAATATTGACTGCACAGGTTGTATTATTTGCTAGGATACTACTCCACAGAGTGTATGTTGTCCACGAAATCGCTAACGTCCTGCTGCTCTCGTCGTGTTCTAAGGAGTTCTTTGAGAATGTTGAAGAATTCAGAAAGCCACTAGATTTAGACCTGGGATAAAATGTAACTGCGGAGAACTTTCTGGAAAAAATGTCTCATAAACTAATCGATTAATGAGACAGTAAAGACAAACTCTTTATTTCTCAAGGATGTTGCTGAAAATGCAGGCCCTCCAAAGTCGAACTTCCATGCATTGAACTTTGCAGTTGACTATCCTAGCTTTTACCGCAGCCAACATCATAATCGCATTGGCACCTTTAGGTTATTATAACTAAAATAACATTGTTACAGAAATTATTGTTGGGGAACTTATTTTGTGTTCCTGCTATATGTCAGATCTTCAAGAGTGATCTCCTTTGTAAAATGAAATCATGACATCATCATGACATCGCCTTATCATTGTTTTCAGAACTTATTTACAGACGAAATCAATACAAAGTTGAAACGTTAAATTCGAACCACAATTGTAAATAACATTTCTCCGTGTTTTGATGCATTTTAAAATCATCCACATCAAAATGACGCAACAATAGCCCTATCTTCTTCAGACTTTTGTGAGCTTATACTTTCTGAATATCTGACTTCATGTGGTGATTGTGTGAACAAATTGTGATCTTGTCAGTCACATACGGGTCATTTCACAAAGCCACTGAACTAGCTGATTCACTATGTAAAGTATAGGCAGACATTCTTATTGTACTAAGGGATTTTCTAAATTCTCTAATTATAAACTGCCAGTTTTGAGATTATTATCTTACGCTTAAAATCAGATATAATCTACAATGAATACGTGTGATTATGTTTCGATTTATGAAGAAATCTGATTGATGGAAGACGAAAACCACACATTGATGGACACAAGATTACATCAGACTCACTCACTCACTCAATTAATAAATGTATGAGAATCATCAAATCAATTAATTAATGCATCGATCTATATATTTATAATAATATAGTAATATATGTATGAATTTTTTGGGTTTTTTTTATGAATGAATGAATGAATGAAACAGTATGTTTCCTTCTTATTTCTCCTGACAATAGATGATAACTTTAGGTATAAATTTCCATCGTGATTCTTATTAATATTGTTACGTCACCTCTGATTCTTGATATATTGCGTTGGAAATTGAGCCTTAATGTTAACTTATGGTTTATATTTGTATTCAACATCAACCGCTTCCAAAATGAAGAATGTCCCCGTATGATACTGCGAATTAAATGTAGCAAATTCATTTGACTTTTAGTATCACGTTAGTCTAGTTTCAATTCTGCACCAAAAAATCATAGAGGAAATATTAACTTTAATCCTGATAAACATTCTGTGTTTGAAACGGACCGGTTTTACCGCCTTTGAAATATGAAAATTAACCATAGCAACAAGACAAGTGATGCAGTGTTTGGAAGAAACGATCATAGAGCGTTAAAACAGCATTTTCTCACAACGTCATTTTTAAACTAATACGATGGGTGAGTTAGTACTTGGTTCATGTCCATGAAACACAATTGACTTACCCACATACTAGTTTATCTTGTTTAGTCTTATGGAAATTCGTGTGTTACGAATTTATAATTGTGTTGCTAAATGAAACTGGCATTCTCCAACCATTATACATTCAAATTAATTCAGAAGGTAGTATACAATTTCTGTCGGGCACAGTTTGTATCTAAGTGACACTGACAGCAAGGGCAGGTAACTTGACACTTTGTTTCACGACCATAATGTTGTTACTAATGGGTGGGCTGTACACACATTGACAATTTCGTCTGATTGTTCACGCGTTCTTTACGATGAACATAACGGATAATCACACTGGATTAATTCGATGCTATCTCGTTTGCCTTACAATTACAGGACTGCCTTGATTGACTCTACTTTAATGAAACTTATGCGCGGTTGCTCATTTGTTAGCATTGCAGGCAGGAGTATCAGGCTTGATTCCCAAGATCAGACCCGGTCGGTTGGCTGCCGCGTTGTATTCTACAAGAAGATACCTTACTTTTATCGCTCAGTAAGAATTAATCAAATCCAGAGTTGCAAAGTACCAAAGTGAGGGACCAACCTAGTCAATTGGAACTGGTTTTGTGTCTGATTAATACAAGTAGTCTTTTGAATGGACTTCTGTCAATTGTTGCATACAAAATTGTTATTTATTCTCCATTAGGGAATGCTGCTAATACGTATCAGTTTCTTGTTTTTTTGTTTTTTTTGGGGGGATGCAGTTTTTATATCAAGGATTAAAAGGATACCTGGCTCTATAACTGAATGAACTAACTGCCTTATGTGCCTTTTCTGACAGAAGGTGGATCAAAGTGTCATCTGATATATATGACGAATGCGCCTAAGGGATTGAAATGACAAATTGAAACAACATGAGGTTGACAAGTACTAAAAACATGTACAGTTTGCCGTGATTAAGTATGTCATTAGTCACTTTTAAAAGGACAAGCAACTTCAGATGAATGTCCATAGTACATATATGCGAATATTTCCTAAATGACAAATGCTTATTTTGACATTCATATTTAGTGTCTGTATGGAGTCTTCTATTTCCCCAGTGATTAAGTAAGAAACAAACTACAAACTAAAACTTATTAGATTAAAAAATATTTAGAACAAAAATAATAAAATCACATGCCTGTCACTGTGCAAGATTCTTGACCATGCAGCAGATGTTTAAATAAGTGAAAGAACAGAAGTATACTACAATTATTAACAATATCGATGGTTTGGATGGTCTAAGTGAAATCATTCAGAAAACTTCTTTTAAAGACGACCAGTGAAAAGAAAAAAGGAACTTTAATAACTACTTCTGTTAAAACGACCTATGAACATTGAATGCCAAACTATACACACTAATGCTTTTAAAGACGACCGTTGTTTTCAAAGAACTGTTTTTCATTGTCTCCTTTACATTATGCTTTAAGTAGACACATACAATAATGTAAATATAATTTTATTAATGATAACAATATACCGAAATCTCTGGGTTAATTGCTCACTAGACAAAACTCCTTGTATCTAGCATCATTACTTATGTTACAATGAAAACTGCTTTAGGGTTCGCGATATTTTGCATGTTCGTAAACCGAATAGTTTGCAGGTCTTAATATTTCTATTAATGTAATTTCATTTATTTCGGATAAGAAATTTAGAGGATAAATGTCATCAAATGTTGGAGACGTATCTTTTCTTTAGTGCAATACTGCTCGTATGCTTTCCTTGCATATGTATTACTTCACTTGCAGTCTGACTTTCAAGGAAGGTAACTTAACTAAGGTCTTTTAGAATACAACCATTAGGTGTTTCGACAAAAGCGACTTTGCTCAATAAAACAAAATGTCACGTTCTGCAATTACCTTTTATCATTCTAAGAATGTATAAAAAAATCAGTAACTATTTTCTTTATTAAACCCTGTGCATCAAACGTGTTACGACTGCGCAACACACAGCGGCGAACTTTGCTTAGGCAATCTAGGCAGCTGCTGAGGGCCCTAACCTCGGAGGGGGCCCCTTCCAAGGGCCGAAATGGTACACATTGAGGACACAAGTTATTTTTGTTGCTAAATTACCAAATTACGGGCCCCGACACTGCTAACTGCCAAGGGGCCTAGGGTTTCAATGTCCGGGCCTGGCAACACAGGAATGAATTTTGTTCAAGTTATCCCTTTGTCCCCTAAAAAGACAACAACAACAAATACACATTAATGTTTTTGAAGCTGCGTTACCTCTAATATTCAATCTCACGTATTCACCAGTGAAAAACAAACTCATTATTATTTGAAGCAAACATGGTCACTTTGAATAATATAATTTTTACATGAAATTTACTGTAGCAGTACCCTTTGAACTTTATTTCACACAGTGGTGGATGACTGGAAGGCCTTTATCCGTTATCGGTCAGTAACAAGGTAAGACATGTTGCAATCTACACAAGTTGGATCAGTTGGTATGCACGTTACGGGCGGAAATTCACACGCTGTTTTTAATTGTCTTGTCGTTATTATTCAGAAAACACCATGTCATCCTAACTGGAAACAACCAGTGAGAAACCACCCTATCATGCTTGACTTTTGTGGTCGCTTTAGAGGAAGTCTATAGCGTCATTAAGATAGACCTATTATGCGCGTCAAACCTGTTTAATACGATACTCAAGACACCGGTTATTATGGTCACAGTAATAAGAGGAAGAAATGAGTTGTAAAACTATATTTTATTATAGACTTGATCGGTTCAGAGATCAATGTCATGAAGCTTAATATTTTTGTGTTTGCAAGCTGGTGCTTGAATCATCATATATCGATTTTAAAAAAAATATACGTCTATTATAAGATACATTTATAAGTAATGTTTTGGCTGTAAAAGATGAAACAATTGAAAAATTTCATTTCTTTAGAATTTAATTTGTGGTACAAAAGTTCCCCAAACGAAATTTTTATACAGCTTTGTTTGGGTAAATAATCTGTATGCATACGGTAAAATTAAAAATTGTTTTATCAATGTTCATAAAAAAAGATTTGTTTATATTCGCATCCTAGATATGATGTTATGTTACTGCATCTTTTTAAAAATGCTTGGTGGATGGAGGTACAGTATTCATTTTAAACTGTGATGTTTCCACAAGGTCAATGCCATATGGTCGAATTATAATGTCGTTAGTTCTTGTAGGAGTTACAAAGCTTTAACTTTTCTTTCTTATAAAGGTATTACTAAACGCACTTCATATACCTCAGATATATCTACAATCCCATCTCTCATATGCAAATCTACAAATACTAACTATTCTTGAGATACGTTGCCATTGTTTTAACCTATGGTTGTTGTAGTTGTTGTTTTTGTTGTGGGTTTTAAAGCCATTTTCCATCACCCGATATATTATATATGGCGGCAGGTATAGCTGTTGGAGGAAACCCCTGGGAAACCCAGTTAAGAACCAACAACACGCGAGAAACTACTTTCCAGCTTTCTCACATACCCGCATTGCACAAGCCCAAGACTCGAACCCACGCGGACGGTCAGATGGCAGTTATCGGTAATGGCCAGAGCTTTAAACCAATCGGCCATAAGGGGCCCCTTGTTTTACCCTTTCTATCGCCGACATGTTTTGCAGACATTTCATACATTTTTTAATAAATGGTATTTTATTCTTAGTTTATCTTTAGCCACTTTGTCAAACACTTGCATCAATGCAAAACTAAATAGTAATGCAATGTGTGTGTGTGTGTGTGTGTGTGTGTGTGTGTTTGAGAGAGAGAGAGAGAGAGAGAGAGAGAGAGAGAGAGAGAGAGAGAGAGAGAGAGAGAGAGAGAGAGAGAGTTAGCTGACCGCTGTATGGGTACCATCATGTTATCCTAAAATATCCCGTGTATATAGACTTCTCCACCTATCTCTGGATGTTCCTTCAATGAGTCATGTGCTTCGTGCACAACATTATTGTATCTCAGTCTGCCACCCTTTTTATGACTCCAGAATATTGGCAGGTATGCACATGTGGCATTGTTCTCTTCAACGTTTCCTTTCCATGTCTATCATCGTTTCTTTCCCGTCCATACCGGTTCTTTCTAAATTTCTTCATTCAAGTTTTCTGTTTCATTTAGCGTTCATCCCCAATGAGATACAAATGTGGTTAGGAGTGTATTGATAGCATTCAGAAAGTAGTCTCAATTTTAAAAAATATGCGCTTTTGTAACGTATTTATTGGCAACACTATGTTCAATCAATTAAAAATAGCGAATACCAGATTCTGTAAGGGGATCCGAATATAAAGACCAATCATGCAGAAGTGCCTTTTTATTGCATCGGGAGCAAACACATAACACTTTTTTATATGCGTAGCAGACACAGAAGAGATAAGACCTATATGCAATAAGCAGTGAGAAGACGTTAACTTTAACTAGACCATTGATAATTATTTTTTAAAATAAAAGTTGGTATCTTAAATATACTTTAAACCACATATCGCGTAAGCCTTGTCTGGAATTTTTATATAGCTTTAACCTGTAGAAACGTTTAAAAAAAACAAATGACAACATTACAAATCATAAATAAAAAAAGAGTTGCAACTATTTACATGAGTCAAATAAAAGTTCATTCCAGCATGCAAGTTTAGCTAATTTAAAGAGGAATTTTGTTTACAATTTTATTCTTGCTAAAGTCCTTTGATGAAAAATAGGTCTTGATGATTAAACACAAACTTGTACTTGGATAGATATTTATGCAACTGTCAGTCGGGTTATACGGCATTGTACACAAGCTGTAAGTGTACAATGTTTTATAGCAGTGTTTTAACCAGCGTTAAATGTATATGTACACTGTTTTAAAGTACAGTGTAGTAACCAGCGTTAGATGTCTGTGTTTAAAACACATTGATGTATTCAGCGTTAGATGTCAGTGTACAAATATTTAATAGCGCATTCTTGTAATCAGCGTTAGATGTTCGTGTTCTTAGTTTTATTGCACAGTGTGGTAACCAGCATGAGATGTCACTATGCATTGGTTGAACTTTGATGTTATGCCAAGGACATCATACCATCGAGTGAGCAAGCGGACATGCGGATAATTCTTCAGAAAATGCATATATTCAGCAGTTATTAGTGATATGTGCATACTGTCTGCAGCTATTAATGATGTGTACACAGTGTCAGCAATATTAATGATGTGTACACAGTGTCAGCAATATTAATGATGTGTACACAGTGTCAGCAGCTATTAATGATGTGTACGTGTACACAGTGTCAGTAGCTATTAATGCTGTGTGCAGTTTGTGGCAGTCTATTAATGCTATGTGCATACTGTCGGTTGTTATTATGATGTGTGAATACTCTCAGCATCTATTAATGCTATGCGCATACCGGGGGCATTAATTCACGATGTCTGAATACTGTCGGCAGTTATTAATAACATATGCATACTGTCCGCTGCTATTAATGACGTGAATACCGTCGGCATTTATGACTGCTATATGCATACAGTCGGCTGCTATTAATAACGTGAATATTGTCGGCATCTATGACTGCTATATGCATATATGCATACTGTCGGCTGCTAATAATGACATGTGACTACTGTCGGCATCTATGACTGTTATATGCATACTGTTGGCTGCTATTAATGACATGTGACTACTGTCTGCATCTATGACTGCTATATGCATACTGTCGGCTGCTATTAATGACGTGAATAATGTTGGCGTCTAAGACTGCTATATGCATACTGTTGGCTGCTATTAATAACATATGAATACTGTCGGCATCTATGACGACCATATGCATATTGTCCGAAGCTATTAATGCCATATGCACGCTATTTTCAGTTTTCGAATTCTTTGTAAATGAATCAACTGACCACACTTCATTTCATCTTTGTTCATGCATCGTATGATGCCCGCAGATGACTTTTGTTAAAATAGTATAAAATTATATGTACCACAAGAAATGTGTATTTTTCGATGTGAGTAATTGGAAATAAATATATCAATAAGTTTTACAAACTATTGAATCAAGCAAACATACTCTGACTTGCATTACTTTAAAAGACATTACTAAATGTTGACGTTAATTGATTCAACATTGGTGTGTGTTTTATCATGCTACTTAACCCTGGAAATGGAAATCACATCATTCAAGATTTTAATATTTCATACAGTATGCAATATTCAAATGTGTATAATCTTTGTTTAAAGTTTGCATGGATATGAACAATTTGATGTAGTTTACTTTCTTTTGATTACTGTGTAATTGGTTATGACATTAAAAACCATTTGATGACAAATATCATAGATGTACCTGTCAATATATCGTCAAAGCAACGACGGGCTAGTTTGTTATATTTAGCATCATTAATAGTTCTTTATCGTGCATACATGATGTTACGTGAAAGTCAATTTAAAAGCGAAATCCTCAATTAGTTCGGTAATTTACATTTTCAAGACCAACTTTAAATTAGAACCCCAGTTTAAGTCTGACCGTCTGTTTGAATTATCTTTGTAGAAACCAAATGTTCCATTGGTAATTAAAGCTCTAACTCGTTGCAGAAAACAAAATCCCTTGTGTGGACGTTACTATATTCAGCTTAACGACATTTCAGTATTCATCACGCGCGACTAGCATATCAGACATCATGGTGGCGCTAGCTAAATAAAATCAGACTGGCTACAGTAGAATTTTATCTTTGCAAACGAGAGCCGGTGTGTCTAAGAGGTCACTGCCGTAAATCAATTAATTTTTCTTGTATTGAAGTCTTCTGAACACACATTTAGATAAATCAATTAGCACTGCGATGACTTTAACGATATACCAAAGATTACAGTTGGACGATTTAATAACCACAGCAAAACAGGAAAGAGAATGCCAAATTTCAGCTGCAAATACCTTCTCTTAAATGAGTCTTTTCTATCAAATCACGTGATGGGCATCTGCCAGATAAGCAAAGCTTTGGTATTAAAATGTTTACTTTCTGAAACTAGACCCTAACTTTTAGTTCATCTATATATTTAGAAATGTACCATATATCACGACGAAAGCCTCCTTTGAGAGTCTTTCTTGAAAATTGTTGAAATTTTTCTTGGGGAAAAAAATGCTGTCTATAATCATATATGGTGCATTAATCGTCCTTTACGAATCCAGTTTGTAACAAAGCCATTTGTATGCATCGTATTCGTTTTTAGTGACTGCTTCAGATGATCGTTTGTCGATTTGCATACAGTAACAACGTTTGTACAGGCTACCACCACCTCCACCACCACTCTTTCAGTCATCATTTTCAGTGTAAAAAGAATGACCACAATAAAGGTTACGTTTCCGGCTTTTTTGTTTCTCACACACACAATTTTTGCTCTGCTGAAGGGACAAGAGTTCTTCCATATATGAAACATCAACTGCGATTATATACGTTGCTAATTGTAAGATGCAGAATTGTCTTTCTTCTTCACTTTCAACTGCTATTTTTCATATTACAACTGACAAAAAAAATGAATCTCACGATACTTAATATGTTGACGACGGCAATGATCATGCTGTCCAATAATTATAACTGTTACCGCTCGTTTTTACAGGAAACCAAGGAAATTTCGTGGTCCTACCAGTTAGTGCGTGTCTATCTTCTTATCAGAAATCACCATGAGACTTTGAATTAATTCTGCGTAACTTAAACATTACTTTTCGAGTTTTGTCCCGGATTAATTTTTCGAAACGCTTCCAAGCATGTCTGATAATGTGGTCATGCATACATAAAATATCTCTTATCGGGTTTCCAAAATGAGTAGGTCAGTTCCAGATCCGCACACCTAATTAAAAGCATTATATCGAATTAGACCTTGTTAACGAGATTCGTCGTGATGAGGTACAGTCCTCATTCATATCTTGATGCCACTACATCTTCGTGATAAACAAATTAATTTACGAGGACAACGATGGACCATAACAAATTGTGCTGTGAAATATAGGAAAAGATCCATATTTAGGCGCCATTAGTTTAACAAAGCCACATAATGCACAATAACATAATAAATTTTACTTACTGTACAAGTATAAAAAGAATACAAGCTATCCTCTTATTTCAACCTTTTAATAGCAGCCGATGACGTCAAGACTGGCATCAAAATATGTACAGGTCAAGATTTCATGATCCAAATATATTTCAGGATAGTCGACATTGAAACCCACTCATTGATGACCAAACAATAAATGGGGTTCAGACAATATGAATCACCGAGCATATATTATCTTTTCCTTACAAGTCCTTTTTATGGCACTCGGATACATGGAACAAACATGTAATGCATCAAAGCAATGAAACATCATACCAAGCCTACAGCCACCTTCTAATTAGACAAATGAAACTGAAAGAAGAAAGTAAAGTTATAATACTATACTATGACCGTTTCAATTTATCGAATGTTGTTTATTCTTCTGAATTTAGATACTTTGAACTTGTAAGAACTGCATTAAATAGACACACCAATAATTATGCCAATATTTCATTCGTTTTTCATTGTGATAAACATTCTTTATCCAGTTTAAAACGTAAAATTCTTTGAAATATATAGGTGAGGGAATGTTAGCGAGAATTAAAACAATTAACTTCACGTTCCAAATTAATTGAAAGAGAAGAAAAGGTATCTCTCCCCTCTCTCCATATATTGTATGTTATCTGGAACAGAAAAAAAAAGGCAAACAAAAATTTCCTAAATAGGAAAATGAAAGCCAGCATGAAAGACAATCTCAGCCTTCATCCCCCAAGGGAGAGAAAATATCCGTTCTTAAGGCTCTTAAATTCATTCAAATAATAGTCTAATTGTAAAGGAGTCGCTACCACCAACAGTTGCTGATCATCAGTGAAGTGAATGTTATTCCAAAAGTAATTTAGTTTAACAGAGACTATGAAGGGAATCGGAAAAATAAATAAAGGATGTAACCAAGTCAGTTGACATTGATTTAATTACAACTGATGGTACACAAGGCCGGAAAGTACCACGTCTGCTTTTGGTTGTGTTATCAAATACTGGCATTTGCGAGACTTGCAACATAATGTTTTATGTGATCAAACACGATAGATATATCGTGTAATGTCATGCTTTCCTATACGTCCAAGAGGTCTAGACGATTTAATCTATATTCAATGGAAAATTGCAGATGGAATTAATTTTGATTATATTTATCAGCTACAGCCTGTGATGTCCATTACAGATGTGGGAAAATTTACTGTGACATATACAACTCAGTTAACTTCAAATAGGATCTGATTATCTATTTGTCATGTTCCGTATGTGCTTGACATCTTTGATAATGTTATTGATATATCAAACTTACATACGTACTCTATCCCTAGAGCTTGTATAGAATATATTCGGACTTTTTCATGATTGTATTGTGATAAATTCAAGATTCTAAAAGATCGTTGTGCTTGAATGGTGTAAATATATTTCTCCACATATCTTTATGTCCGTGTTGGGCAGGGGCAGCGAATTCCATTATGTATTGGGTTGGATCGGATTTGCAAAATATATAAAGAGACATCTTTGATCAGTTCACTAAGCAGTACACGTACAAGGCCTTAACGATTCTCAGCGCCAGATTACCAAATAGGCAGAGTAGGCACCGGCCAATAGGCCACACGCCTTTTACGGGCCCCACGACAACGGATGGGCCGAATATTGATAGGGGATCATTTGCCAAGGGTGGGTGGGCAAGATTTTGATTGCCTAAGGGACTCCACATGAATTAATCCGGCACTGATGATTCTCCTTAATTGAAGATTTGACCCTATATCCAGTTATATCGATATTTCGCGCTAGACAGATTATTTCATAAACCCCACTAAGAAAAGGAAACGACGTGGTTCAACATGGCTACACAGAATGATATAGATTGTGCTGGGAACATCAATAGGGTCTGTCACATCAATAGGGTCTGTTATTATCATCTTGGTGGTCTCAAGGAAAATTGCAACATGAAGTTTGGATCGATAATATTTTACTTATAGAAAATAACACGCGTAAAAAGGAGGAAGATGAGGGGAAGTGTGCGTATATCGAACAACGGAACATTGGTTCGAGCTGGCTTTTTAATCGCTGATAAAAATTAAAATGTAACATTATATATATATATACATGTATATATATATATATATATATATATATATATATATATATATACATGTATATATATATATATATATATATATATATATATATATATATATATATATATATATACATATATACATATATATATATATATATATATATATATATATATATATATATATATATATATACACACATACATATACATATACATATATACATATATATATATATATATATATATATATATATATATATATATATATATATATATATATATATATGTGTGTGTGTGTGTGTGTGTGTGTGTGTGTGTGTGTGTGTGGCGGCGCATGTGAGGCACTTACCTGCTCCTTCCCCCAGGATTTCACCTCTAAACACGTGCTTGCCGTAAATTGGTACGATTTATTACAAAATAAAGGTTGTAAAAATAGTTACCTATTTGTAGTAAAGAATTTAGTCTTTGTATTCGTGCTTGTCTTTTGTGTAATTGTTCTCTTGAAACATTGTGCCCTTCTTAAACGAATCAGTAATTCCGAAACCGCTTGGTCTGGTTTCGCAACAGTTTTGCATTGCTGTTTGTCAGATTTTCTGTCATATCAATTATTTCTCTGAATTTCACGTATTTTCTGATTGATCCAGCGCCTTTGGTTTCGGTGTGTATTTATCAGAGCGGGACATTAAACATAATAACACTGACACAACAAATTAGAACATGTTTAGTGAACATAGAAAGTACGTAAATTCAAACAGAAAACAAGCGATCTCTTGAAAATATTGGTAGTATTCATAAATAAGAATTCATGTCTTTAGCACATCAACATTCTCTAGAACATGTCTAAACATGACATTTAAATTTGTTTTATAATGCGTTTTCCGAAATTGCAAACTTGAATATCTTTCTCAGCATGCCATTTGGCCATCACGTCTTCATTAACAAGACATATGAAACACGATTTATAAGGACGATCAATATAATTATATTATAATATTCGAAATAATATGTTACAAATATAACTGTTTTGTAATATTTATTTTATTTTTTTGAATTGGAAACGAAAAAAATACTGTTCACAGAATCCAGTTCAAAACATGTTACTTGGGAGTTCGTACATTCCTTTCTGACAGAAGATACGGAAGTACCGTGACAATGAGAAAGTACAATGCTACTTACCACAGGAAAAAAATACCGTGGTAAGCCGGTAATTACACGCACCTCTATTGTACATAATAACCAATTGTGTTATATTGTATTGAAAGCCTTTGTATGTTTATTATTTAGACACAGAACTAAATAAATACTCCTGGTTTGACATTCCTAAACAGTTAGTCATTGTCATCGATTGATGTTTTTCACCGTCATTTCCAATCATTACTTGATTTTTTTATATGCATAGATTATAATTAATTATTCACAAAATATATGCCTCTGTTTAAACGACCAAATTAAAGGTCTTTCGATGTTTATATGCAATAATAAGTCTAGGCTGCCATTTTCTACGCAAGAAGTAACACTCTATGTCATTAGGCGGATGTAGTTTTAGAATGTTTCTTTGGTGTGAGATACACAGTCCATACAAATACGAGAAAAACTTAGCCTTTGTGCTTCACGTTTATAAAGATGTTAGGTACGCTCACTTCCCCATATTTTCCTCCTCATTATCGCTCCAGTGGTTTGATTTTACGAAAATAAAGGTACAAATTGTAGATCGTTTCGTCCGTTTGAAATCTTGCTGTGTTCTATCTAAATGGGGGAAAATAAGCATATTAGCAGTCGCTGAATCTCATGAACCGGCTTTTAATCTGTGATGTATTTCCTATGTGTCTTGCCGGACATGTTCCTTCTTGGACTATACGTAATTATGACGTGTCTACTGGAGTGCTACACACACACACACCCCAATGCAATCGGAACATCGATAGAATTTACTGTCGAATCAACACATTCGGCTTTTGAAGAATGCAGCATATATGTTGTGAAAGAAAAATTAGCAAATGATCAGACTGTTACTTTGTCTCCTTCCGCCAACGTTTCGTATATCTAGCAAACAAGGTCGGTCCAAACATTGTACTCAACGGCGGCGAAATAAAATTGAGGTTCCGTTCTCAACATTACGGAAAGGCAGAGATGTTTCGATTGCTCCTACATGTTTAGCAACTATTGCATTCAGTTCAAATAATGAAGTATTGAGAAACGAATTATATTTTAGAAAAATATTTTAATGAATTTGAAATACATTTTCAAAAATACAAATTACATTTGTACAAAATATCACAGCTTATCACATTTCATATGATAAATACCAATAGGACATACACACATGCATGAACATCATTCGCAAATCATATTTTATAAACCATTCCCAGGTGTCCTGGTTGTGTGAACAATATTTAAAAAGGACTTTTTTCAGCACACAATTGAAATTGCTTTCTTAATGCTTCCGTTATATCCATATTCAATCGCCATATCTAGATTTACTAGTGTCAATAACATGCAAAAAATATTGAGTATATATATATATATATATATATATATATATATATATATATATATATATATATATATATATATATATATATATATATATATATATATATATATATATATATAATTAAGCAATGATACTTTCCGTTAAGAAAACAAGAACAAAATATGCCAAAAGTGTTATTGAACATGAAAACGTTGCGTGTTGTATAGGAATGATCTTTATCAAATATGAAATATATTGTCCAATACATTGACAAATTACAAAAATTGGTGATGTATTTATTGAAAGCGATGTTGCACTAGAATTTATGTCACTTAATTAGTTGACAGCTGAACAAAACAACAGTGATGCATTATCTCTGACAATAATAATTCAACTAACAGAATAGAATGCATCACCATGAAACACATCAAGCAGAGAACGAATGAAAACTTCAGTTTTCCACTCTATATGGTGTACATGTGTAAGTTTATGTCTGAATAATTTTTTACATTATTACTTTTTGTTTTAGTTTTATTTTCTTTAAATTTAAATCAAAAGGATTAAAAGTTCATTTCGGTGATTACCATATCTCTGATCATGTTTTAATAACAGGAATAGTTCCTTAATACATCAACTAGTTGTAAATATTCACTTAAAAATTATAGAACGCTGTTCTGTTAAGCAAATGAAAAGCTCTGACACTATAAAAGTATTAACGGCTCTATAAATTTTAGTGTCAATCTTATTTCTGTAAAGTCAAACACTTTTGCTACCAAGAGGTTGATGGATAATGCATTTTAAAATGATAATAACCTGTAACAAGCCATTATCAGTGATATAAATCGTTGCTGGTATATGTATTACAGATGCAACCAGATACAACATCATCAAGCTGCTGACGAATAGTAAGAAAACATTTAACATATATCCTACAAAGGAGTGAATTGAAATCAGAGAAACATCATAAGGAATACGTATACAAAATTCAAACAATGGCTGTGACAAAATTACAGTGATTTACATTTGCCAGAGCTTTCGTGGTAATAAGGCATTATAGGTCCTATCAAAATCAGACAAAAGAAACATGTGCAACCATGCAATCTCGTGACGATTGAGTCCTCTACAGTAAGTGAAACGCATACCATAACACCTGTACAAATCTGGAATACAATATTGATACACTTCAACATTTAATATTACATTTATATATGGTATTATTAATATCTGATAACGGGACTAGTTTTCATTGTTGCATTTATTAAAGGTCAAAATTTATGTTACAGTGAACATATTGCTTTTGTGAAAGCACACATTCGTTCCGTCTAAGAATACTGAATACCATGGGCATTAATTTTGGGGTGACCGGAATAATAACATAATAAGTCCGAAAGCTTGTTTCTCGCATAGAAATGAATTCATAATTCAAGCAATGGCATTATGTGATAAAAATACGGTAAATATGTTCCAAAACCAAGAAACTCATTGTTGTTTATAATTAGGTTTTTGTTTAAAATGGAGTCAATCGTAAATAATAGGTGAATCACTAAAGACATATGCCATGAATGACAATGTAAAAGGGAAATATCTCTGCCAAGCGTTCTGGTCCATTCGTCTTCGGATAATCGCAATATTTGCATGTGAATAGTATCGATGACATCATATGTCGATGATCGATAAATTTCGATAAATATCGGGTATATTCTATTTCCTT